>CAXKVI010000012.1:830090-878314 GCA_964058755.1 Campiglossa producta
CATTAGTGTGGCCGCTCCAGTAGACATTGCAGGTTTGGATGGTCTTATAACCTTGCCCCGTCCATCGCATTTCTTGTATAGCGGTGATGTCAGCTTTTGCCTGTTTGAGGACCCCAACTAGGCGGGCATCGTCACCTTCCCTGCTAAGGGTTCGGACATTCCAAGAACATGCCCTGATTTCCTTATCATATCCGAGGCCTGATTATTGGATCTCATTGGAAGTTTGTTACGCACAACCCGTTTCTGGGGGGGGGTTTGATTTAAAAAACACATTTATATAGCGAACCGCTTGGTTCAAGACAGACGCCCGCTTGCAGCCGCACCTCATGGTGACAGACGCTGCTGATGAAGTCCCTGGCAAGCCCTTAAACCGATTATGTCGGAGTGGCCTTGTCAGGTTGTCGCCTTCTCACTTTAGTTCACCACCGAACGGGTGGCCAGTGGCTATCCAGAGATACGTGGGCTTTCCCGGACGTAGTGAGCTGCTTGGACCGCACATGGAAGAATCGCTCTGGCCATTCCCAGTTGAATGGCGATCAGAAGCTTTTCCCACTTGCGTGGACTTCTACACACGGCCCCACCTACAATCTCTACTAGGTCACTTTAAAAGTGTATTCAGGGCCTCATTATCTATTGCGAAACGAACCTTCGTTTCGCCTTCGAGACGAATCGTTCGCCCATTTGTAATATGTTAAACGATAATACAACAGAGCGTTTCTTTTTCAAGTGTTCCAAATTTCAACCGTCATGCTACGGATTTTGTTCAAATTCGGCTTACACGTAGGGACTATAAATTGATTTGACACGTACTTTTTGTTTTGCCATTTTTTTTCGATATTCTTCGGAGATATGATCTGTGAAAGTTTGGAATTTTTCTTAAACTAATGAAAACATGTACCTACTCAATCCATCATATCTCGACTTGTTCTAATGCTACAAACTTCAACTTGAGCTCATTTGAAAGCTAATGAATCAGGCTTTGCGTTTCTTAGTAAATTTTTTGCATTTTACAATTTTTTTATTTTTATTTTAATAATTGACTTTTTAACATTGCTACTGCACAGTGTTACCCACAACATTTTTAGTTCTTAATAATAGCATTCGATTGCTTATTAAATTCTCTACAAAATCAATATATTTCAAAAATGGAGGTGTACATACGGACTTTTACTAAAATACATATTTACAAGACCAACTCTATATTTTTGTATAAAAAAAAAAAGAAAAATGTAACAGATTTTTTAACAAGCTTTTTTTTTTTGTATTATAACATTGAGAGCATTTGCATTTTTGAATTGGACAGATATAATTATGCATTTCTAATTCTAAATTCTGTGCAAACCATGCAATATCATTCCCTTTCATATGCTTAATGGCTTACTTGTACAATTTTACCAAGGAACAAGTAAGGAAAAGGTTGTCTTCGGCTGTGCCGAAGGCTTTATAGCTTTCATGAGTATGATTCACGTTATTTGAAGCATGAACACACTATAAAGGAGTGACGCTTCTACGCTCCTAAAGGATCAATTGTATAGAGGCTATGTGGCAAATTAGGTCAACCCTACTGTAGACATTACACAAGCAAAAAGAGTAAAGGGGCGAATACATAAAGCTTTGTTAACCTCGCCTGACATGTGCTACCTCAAAACTTTGTGTCCAACTTCAGAGGTATGCTACATTAACGCCTTGACGCTTCTCTTTTATACATTTGTTTTCGTTATTTTTTTCTTTGCATTCAGAGTGTTTTGGTTAATTTATTAATTTAATATAGAAAAAATGAATTAATTATTATTTCCTCCAACTTTTTATTCTTTAATTAAAGCAAAGTCTTCAACATCTGATTGTCAAAGCAAGCAAAGCAAGCAAAATTTGAGAGTTTGCCAAATTTTAACCTTGCTTCAACTTTGAGGTCTCCAATTTGCCATGCTTCGTTTAAATACGTATACTGAACTTTTCTGCTATATGGAGTCGTCGTATGGTGGCCTGCGCTGAGCAAGGCAACATACCTGAATCTGTTGCGGAAAGTCCATAGATCCAATATGATCTGTATAAGCGGTGCGCTAAGGACAACGCCCAACGAAGCCCTCCAGGTCATTCTGGGCATTTCGCCACTTGATCTGGAAGGGTTTCGGTCAGCAGCGGCATCAGCTCTGCGCCTAAGAGAAACCTCCAGTTGGGGTGCGGGTACTATGGACACTCCATTATTCTGGAATCTTACAGCTTTCTCCCTCTAAGCACAGATCGTTGTGCGACCACTACAGTCGGTGATAGCTGTTTCAAAATAAACATTCCCAGCAGAGAAGACTGGGAGAGGACGGATTGGTGTCCCGAAACAAATAGTGGCACTTCCATATACACCGACGGCTCGAAGTTGGACGGCAGAGTTGGAAGAGGGGTTTATTCAAGGGATTTGGACCTTGAGCTCTCCTTCAGACTACCTGATCATTGTAGCGTCTTCCAGGCGGAAGTCTCGGCAATCCTATAACTACGCCGCGGCCTGGTTAAGCAAACGTGTTATCGGAGAAGATATCGCTATTTCCAGCGATAGCCAAGCGGCCATCAAATCCCTTGGCTCATACACGTTCAACTCTGAACTGACGCTCAGCTGTCGTCGATCTCTTCAGGACCTCATATGGGTCCCGGGACATAGGGACATTGAGGGAAACTGTAAGGCAGACGAGCTTGCCAGGCAGGGCACGACCAAGCAGGTTCTTCAGGATAAAGAGCGCTTAGGTATGCCGTTTGCCACATGCAAACTAATGCTGAAGGAGCACACACTCCGTCAAGCCAACGAAAGATGGCTGCAATCCCCAGGGTGTCGGATATCGAAACAAACCAAAATGGGATCTTAAAAGGTCTAGACGCATTTATGCCCTAACTAGGAGGGAAATCTGCATATTGATAGGGGTATTAACCGGTCACTGCCTCATTGGTAGGTGTGCCCTACCGACGATGCTGCAGGAGTTGCAAAGATGATGAGGAGGAGGAAACAGTGGAACACCTCATCTGCAACTGTCCGGCTTTAAGCGGCGCGAGAACGCGCTTTTTGGGAGTTCCGTTCCTGGACAGCCTAAGCCAGATCGCGGAACTGGACATAAAGGACTTGATGGCCTTCATAAAGTCATCTAAGTGGTTCGAGGAGGAGTAACGGTGTCGGTTTAGGAGTGTCAGTCCCGGGATTCTGCTATGTGGAAAATCCCAACAACTCAGGGATTTTCCATTTGGCTGGGTCCCGGGACTGACTTTCCTTGTGTTGGTGGTATCACAACGGGCCTTTCAAAACTGGCCTAAGTGTGCCTCTGCGGCAGCCACTTGAACCTAACCTAACTTTTCTGTCAAAGTCAAAGTTTGAGGTAAAGTCAAAGTATAGCTTTATGTAACTGACCCTTAATAGTTACGTTTCTACCTTTTTAATAACAAGAGTTATAGCCCAAAATCCGTTTATCGGAACTATCGATTGTATGGGAGCTATGAGTACTATTGGTCCGATCTTACTGAGTTTCAATATCAAGTTTCTTCTAATTTTGCGTAGAATGCATCTTTTTCCACGTCGTCCTTGTCCTCGGTCGGTGCGTGCGTACTGATAAACGATATGGTGAAAAATCGTAGTTTTATTCGGATGGCGGCGAGACGCTCGTTCACGGCTGTGAAAGACACTACCTGTTTCACAAGCCTCTTTCCCACCACAAAACCGACGCCGAATCTGCGCTCATTAGTGTGGCCGCTCCAGTAGACATTGCAGGTTTGGATGGTCTTATAACCTTGCCCCGTCCATCGCATTTCTTGTATAGCGGTGATGTCAGCTTTTGCCTGTTTGAGGACCCCAACTAGGCGGACATCGTCACCTTCCCTGCTAAGGGTTCGGACATTCCAAGAACATGCCCTGATTTCCTTATCATATCCGAGGCCTGATTATTGGATCTCATTGGAAGTTTGTTACGCACAACCCGTTTCTGGGGGGGTTTGATTTAAATTACACATTTATATAGCGAGCCGCTTGGTTCAAGACAGACGCCCGCTTGCAGCCGCACCTCATGGTGACAGACGCTGCTGATTTAGTCCCCTGGCAAGCCCTTAAACCGATTATGTCGGAGTGGCTGTTGTTGTTGTTGCTGTTGTTGTAACGAGGTGTAGCCCTGCCTAAATGTCAGACAGGGTCACCTCGAGTGTATTGCTCTTGGCCGGGTCGATATAAGAAAACGGCCCGGGTCGTTTCGGCACGATGGGTACAGCACAAGTACTGGTACCGTTCTCGTAGATCCGGCAATACAAGAAACTAAACTAGCCGTGCAGGCTATGTAGGTCATTTAGCGTTACCCAGGGTGCACCAACTGGGAGGCGACCTACTTTTACACCCCTTGTTAGGTTGTCGCCTTCTCACTTTAGTTCACCACCGAACGGGTGTTCAGTGGCTATCCAGAGATACGTGGGCTTTCCCGGACGTAGTGAGCTGCTTGGACCGCACATAGAAGAATCGCTCTGGCCATTCCCAGTTGAATGGCGATCAGAATCTTTCCCCACTTGCGTGGACTTCTACACTAGAGATATACGCCGCCGGCAAACGCCGCCGCCGCCGCCGACAAAAGTCATTTTCGACGCGCCGCCGCCGAATAGCCTTTTTAGCGGCGCGGCGGCGGCGG
The DNA here is from genome assembly GCA_964058755.1 of Campiglossa producta. Lineage (NCBI taxonomy): Eukaryota > Metazoa > Arthropoda > Insecta > Diptera > Tephritidae > Campiglossa > Campiglossa producta. The sequence goes on from CAXKVI010000012.1 coordinate 834,731, forward strand.
CGGCGCGCGCCGGCGCGTTTAACATTTTTTTTGTGATAATTTTCTAAAGTTACAAATTTTTTTTTTTTTTATTTACAACACACTAATGGCCGTGCCCTAAATGTGTTAAAAGTGCAGGTATTGGTTTCCTTTAGGGGTCAACTTTTAATAAATTAGCTAAAATTGTGCGGGAGTGCTTAAAAGACGGGATTTGGCCTCAGGATCACAAATCCGGAAGCGCTTTTTTTATTATTTTGAGTTACATATTTGCGATCAAAGTTGTAAGTTTTCATGTGATTGTAATTTATTTAGGCCGTCCCTAAAAAGACTTTTTAAAAAAATACCATGTAGTAGTAAACGATAATGATATACCACATTATAAAACAATTGCAACAACAGCATTAGATGATGTTTATGAAAGCGTTTTAAAAGTCGTTAAAGGAAAAATATCTGGGATGGAACATTTTGCTTTAACTTTCGATCTATGGACGGATAACTACTGTAGGCGTAATTATATAACTTTTACTTTTCATTACCTTTCAACAAACTTCGCTATGTCGAGTCTCACACTAGAAACAAAATATGTCTCAAAGTCCCATACAGGAAACAACATATTGCAGGAGATTGAGGAAGTAACTGAATACTTTAACGTAAAGCTTGGTTCGAATTTCGTTGTCACTGACCAAAGCAGTAATATGAAGAAAGCCATCGATTTGGGCAGCCTTAACAACCACTTCTGTATAGGGCATGGGCTTCACAATTTGCTTACGGTAGATGGGTATGATTCCGTTCCAGAAATAAATCGTCTAATTTTAAAGTGTAAAAAAATCGCGCGAGCCCTACGTTTCAAAACACATACTCTGAAGTTACAGGCCGATGCCATACAAAAAGAGATTTTGTCAAAAATTGATAACTTGGAAGAACTCCTGGCTTCAGAAGACGCTTCATGGGTCGACTATGACGAAGGGTTCGGTCCCCTTGATGATGTGTCCTTGGAAGTATATAGAAACATAAATAATACCAATGACTTGCATGGCAGTTTGGTGGATAAGAGAAACATCACCCTTAAAAATTCGATATCTACAAGATAGCACAGTGTCTTATCATTACTTGATAGTCTTGGATCTCAAAGGGCTGCCATTAATAAACTTCTTTTAAACTGTAATAAAAGTGACTTAATTTTACTCGAAACGGAAGTACTACTATTGTATAAATTAAGAGACTTTTTGCAAAAATTCAAAGATGCTGTCAATATTCTTTCTGGGGACTCATACCCATCGATTTCTCTTGCGTTAATCATTCGAACTGAGATATTATCAATATTATCTGAAAACGATGACACTGATTTAAATCAGAATAATTTCAGCTTTTGTCAAGATCATTTATTGCAACAAATAAAAAAAAATATAAAGAGTAAACTTGACTATAGATTTCCAATAACTGATATTTTAGTATGCGCAACGCTGCTGGATCCGCGTTTTAACACATTAGATTGTGTTACAGAATACTGCAAAAGCAAATGTAAGACAGAAGTACAGTTTTTGATAGAGATGTATAAAAGACTTGTTGGTGATTCATCAAAAAAACGGAAATAGTGTAAACGATTCTGAAGAAACTTCACCTTCTTCTAAAATATTGAAACTTGCCAAGCGGTATTCTTCGAGTTTGAAAAACTCTAATTTAGAAGCAGAATGTCATTTGCTGCTAAGTCTGTCCTCCAATCAGAATGTTTTAGAGTTTTGGAGGGAAAGGCGGCTGCAATGCCCTTGCTATCCAAGCTAGCAAAAAAAGTTTTATGCATACCTGCAACAAGTACGCCGAGTGAGCGAGTTTTTTCTATAGCTGGTCTGACAGTCACAAATAAGCGGCCACAGCTAAGCCCTCACAACATTAACAAAACAATTTTTATCCATGACAACTACGAGTCTTGTGTAGAATATTTAAAATGATTATTTTTCGCTGTGAAAAGAGACACATACAACTTTATAAACATAACATGGTACAAATTTTTTTTTTAAACTAAATAAGTAAATTTCTATCAATGTAAGCATTACAATAGCTTTACTTTTATGTTAACAATGTATGCAAAGACTGAATTGATATAATATTACACTATAAACATATATTTTAAATCACACATGCATATTGTAGTGATCATAACAAAGCCTTCGGTTAATGTACATATTTGATTAAAAGACTGCTATGTTTTCTATCTATCTGTTTTTAGTATTCTTCTATATTATATTATAAAATGTGAACCATTTAAAGTTACGTTCATTTACATTACATAAAAAATGTACCCAAAATTTTTTGTCAGTTCAATAAAAGTCCCAACAATTGAAATTATGGAGTTTTTAAATTCAACATGCGATTTTTTTATACCACCACGCCGGCGGAGCGCCGCGCCGGCGTAGCCGCCGCCGCCGCTATAAAATGGGCCTTACGCCGCCGCCGCCGACAAATTTAACGGCGTATACCTCTATTCTACACACGGCCCCACCTACAATCTCTACTAGGTCACTTTAAAAATGTATTCAGGGCCTCATTATCTATTGCGAAACGAACCTTCGTTTCGCCTCCGAGACGAATCGTTCGCCTATTTGTAATATGTTAAACGATAATACAACAGAGCGTTTCTTTTTCAAGTGTTCCAAATTTCAACCGTCATGCTACGGATTTTGTTAGGTCCGTCAAGCTGCACCCCCCCCCCCACGACGGATTTCAAATTTGAAAAGCTAGGAATTATGTGCTATTTATGTGCTAATTTGTTCCCAAAAAAAAAAAAATTTTGTGCTCAATTTTTAAGTACTTTTTTTAAAACCTCAAAAGTGGGGGGAGCAGCTTGACGTCAAGCTACACCCCCCCCCCACAGAAGCGATGGGATTTAAGGTAAAATTTGTATGTGGGAATTATGTGCTAATTTGTTCCCAAAAAAAAAAAAATTGTGCTCAATTTTTAAGTACTTTTTTTAAAACTTCAAAAGTGGGGGGTGCAGCTTGACGTCAAGCTACACCCCCCCCCACAGAAACAATGGGTTTTAAGGTAAAATTTATGTGTGGGAATTATGTGCTATTTTTGTGCTCCAAAATAAGCTGTTCGGGGTGCCGAAAAACAGAGGCTGTGGGCAAAGGGGGTAGGGGTCAAAACCCCCCATCACCGGATTTCCAATTGGATAGGCCAGGAATTATGTGCTATTTATGTGATAATTTGTTCCCAAAAAAAATTGTGTTTTAAATAAAAAACTTATATTAGTCCTTATGATTATTTTTTTTTTTTTAATTTGAGTAAATAATTAAGTGAGGAATGACAAGCGCTTTTTGGGAAATTGGTTTCTCGCATACCAGCAAGTCGTCTATCTCAGTGAATTTGTTGTTTTGACATAGAACCGCGGTGTAGTGTCCTGGCTTCAATGCTTCTTGGTTTGATCCTCTAGTGTGGTGAATCGGCGGCTTAAAATTTACGAAGCCTAGTAAAAGGTATACTCGGTTGTTTATATTGATATCTTTGTGTATTTCACTGAGCTTAACCCTCTCGCCTGTTAAGGTAATAGTATATGCGTCGATCGCAAGTAATGGACCTGAAACGAAGTTTAGAGATGAAAGAATTTTAACATATTTATTATTATATGTAAAGTAAATTTAAAATATTTTTGATTGGTAAAATTTTCCTTTAATGATGTCAGTAGCTTACCATAAATATTTAAACTTATATGCTGCGTTCCTCTGCACCTATCGCTGCATGGATTAATTTTAATTTTGCACATTTCGTCCAAATAACTTTGGAGGTCCTTTATATGGCACATTTCTATCGATATGGAAGTCATATCAATCTTAATATTTTTTTTGCAAGCATCGCATTCCGCTGCCTCCGTAGCGAAAATATAATTTTTCGTTAGTCGACTCCACAATTCAGTGGCATTTTCCTCACATTTTAACACGGTAAGCCCTGGCTTTTGTATAAAATTAGTCGCAGGTAATTTGCTTACTAAAATTTGCGCTCGCTTGGAGTAAGTATTGCTGGTAATTCCTGCAAAAATGTAAAGTATATGTAAGTCTTCATTTCATTACCATAAATTGATAAAATACTTGAATACGAACAAAACCGACTTATTACTTTCATGAAGTAAAATAGAAGCGATATTCATCCGATCTCTTATTTGATCGACATCAAAAAGTGAAACATGCCAAAAACTTACCTGACTCAAAAAGTTTATTGATGAATTCCCCGAAAGGCGATTTCCAAGATACTATTATTCGTCTTATATCGTGACTCCTCATCGCTTTAAGGAGAAGTTGTGCTATTGAATCAAAGCAACAGGTGTTCAACAATGAATACGTTATACCGTTGATTTTTTCGGGTTTGGCCCTTAAATTGTTTGCGTTTTTAATATAACTCTTTCCGCCACTGCTCCGGAGAACTGGAAGTCATTTTCTGTGAAAATGTTTCGCAAGTAAAATGATTTTGGTATGTTATTTTCTTTGTCGTTATTCAAATTTTTCCAATTTTCCGACTTTCGGCATGACAAAACCTCATCGATGTCTTTGGCATTTCTTTTCGCACAATTTCTGCACAGTCTTCGTTGTCCATACCCTTCTTCTTCGCCTGGGTAAGCAGAGGAGCACTGGTCAAATATGTGTACAGCTGTTTGGCAAACTGCGCATTTATGGGCACCAGTCGGATTATGCCCTTTTGAACAAGCAGGACATTCAGGATAGTCAGATTTCTCGTTCATTTTTGGGAACAAATTAGCACATAAATAGCACATAATTCCTGGTCTATCCAATTGGAAATCTGGCAATGGGGGGTTTTGACCTCTACCCCCTTTGCCCACAGCCTCTGTTTTTCGGCACCCCGAACAGCTTATCCTGGAGCACATAAATAGCACATAATTCCCACATACAAATTTTACCTTAAATCCCATCGCTTCTGTGGGGGTGGGGAGGGGGGGGTGTAGCTTGACGTTTACTTGAAATACCCAATTTTAAAGCTAAACTAATGAAAACATGTACCTACTCAATCCATCATATCTCGACTTGTACTAATGCTACAAACTTCAACTTGAGCTCATTTGAAAGCTAATGAATCAGGCTTTGCGTTTCTTAGTAAATTTTTTGCATTTTACAATTTTTTTATTTTTATTTTAATAATTGACTTTTTAACATTGCTACTGCACAGTGTTACCCACAACATTTTTAGTTCTTAATAATAGCATTCGATTGCTTATTAAATTCTCTACAAAATCAATATACATATTTCAAAAATGGAGGTGTACATACGGACTTTTACTAAAATACATATTTACAAGACCAACTCTATATTTTTGTATAAAAAAAAAAGAAAAATGTAACACAGATTTTTTAACAAGCTTTTTTTTTTTTGTATTATAACATTGAGAGCATTTGCATTTTTGAATTGGATAGATATAATTATGCATTTCTAATTCTAAATTCTGTGCAAACCATGCAATATCATTCCCTTTCATATGCTTAATGGCTTACTTGTACAATTTTACCAAGGAACAAGTAAGGAAAAGGTTGTCTTCGGCTGTGCCGAAGGCTTTATACCTTTCATGAGTATGATTCACGTTATTTGAAGCATGAACACACTATAAAGGAGTGACGCTCCTACGCTCCTAAAGGATCAATTGTATAGAGGCTATGTGGCAAATTAGGTCAACCCTACAGTAGACATTACACAAGCAAAAAGAGTAAAGGGTCGAATACATAAAGCTTTGTTAACCTCGCCTGACATGTGCTACCTCAAAGCTTTGTGTCCAACTTCAGAGGAATGCTACAATGAACGCCTTGACGCTTCTCTTTTATACATTTGTTTTCGTTATTTTTAATTATTATTTCCTCCAACTTTTTATTCTTTAATTAAAGCAAAGTCATCAACATCTGATTGTCAAAGCAAGCAAAGCAAGCAAAATTTGAGTTTGCCAAATTTTAACCTTGCTTCAACTTTGAGGTCTCCAATTTGCCATGCTTCGTTTAAATACGTATACTGAACTTTTCTGTCAAAGTCAAAGTTTGAGGTAAAGTCAAAGTATAGCTTTATGTAACTGACCCTTAATAGTTACGTTTCTACCTTTTTAATAACAGAAGTTATAGCCGAAATCCGTTTATCGGAACAATCAATTGTATGGGGGCTAAGAGTTGTTTTGTTCCGATCTTGCTGGTTCCGACAAATGATTATTCTCATATAAAATAACGCCTTTATTCAAAATTTCATCGAGATATCTATGTGGATTGAAGCATGATATAAATACTACAAGGTAAAACCGTTCTCTCTTTTGATTTTGTTATGACGTTTTCAGGCAATATAAAATGTGTCAGTATATAAGTCAAATAGAAAAAAATATTCAAAAAATTTAAAATATGAAAAATTTGAAAAAAAAAAAATCAAAAAATATTTTTCAATTTACACTGCACGTTTAGGTGGATGCCTGGACACTGTGAAATAGCAGGAAATGAGATGGTAGATTAGCCTGCTATAGGGGCACATTCGCTCCGCTTTTACAGTCTTTATTTTTAAGAATTCTAGCAATAGTTATAATCGCAAATTGAAGAAAAATAAAAAGAAATTATTTTGATTTGTAATTTATTTGATTGAAAAAACCAAACAGAAAAGTCGTGGCAAAAAATAAATGAGTATGAGAATTGCTTAAAAATGTCATTAGTGTCATTAACGGTTATACCTGTAGTATTTATATCATGGATTGAAGCATCTATCGCCTCTCCTCTCTGATGTTTTAATGTCCGTCAAGTTAGCACTACAACTTTGAAAAAATTAATATTACTATATGGGATTAATTCCCGCTTTTTAACCGTAAACACACCGTGAAATCCAAAAAATTACCGTTTTTCATTAAAAATAACCCCTAGTAATGCTAACTTGACTGTCAAGTTAGCATTACTAGGGGTTATTTTTAAAAAATGAAAAACGGTAATTTTTTGGATTTCACGGTGTGTTTACGGTTAAAAAGCGGGAATTAATCCCATATAGTAATATTAATTTTTTCAAAGTTGTAGTGCTAACTTGACGGACATGATGTTTTAGGCATTATCCAGTTTTTATTAAGCGAGCGCATTTTAGAAATTATTAGAGTAATTTCGTTACTATTCGTACGTTTCACTAATATGCATACAAGGATGTAACTGCGTCAATCTATTTTCTTCCTGTTTCTTATTTTGTCAAGTCAAAGTCATAAAATAAAGTTCCATCCTAGTCTACTATGCAATATATGTGTTGATCAAAAGAAGGATAGTGGAATTTTAGTTAACATAACACATTAACCAAGTAGGGAGCATAAAGTCGCAGAATTTCTGCCTGAAACAACCCTTAGTTTAGATTTCATGGCCATTAGATCTCGCTCCTTTCTAATAAATCTTACGTGGATAGCATTACTAAGCATTAGAATGTTATACTACAAGATAAAGCTTGTTAAAAAATTTGATATAATTTTTTTTTCATACAAAAATATAGAGTTAGTCTTATAAATATGTATTTTAGTAAAAGGCCGTAAATCGAATGCTGTTATTTAGAACTAAAAATGTTGTGGGTAATACTGTGCAGTTGCAATGTTAAAAATGCAATTTTTATAATGAAAATAAAAAATTGCAAAATGCAAAAAATTTACAAAGAAACGCAAAACCTGATTCATTAGCTTTCAAATAAGCTCAAGTTGAAGTTTGTAGCATTAGTAAAAGCCGAGATATGATGGATTGAGTAGGTACATGTTTTCATTACTTCAAGAAAAATTCCAAACTTTGACAGATCATATCTCAGAAGAAAATCGAAAAAAATGGCAAAACAAAAATTTATAGTCCCTACGTGTAAACCGAATTTGAACAAAATCCGTGACATGACGTTTGATTTTTTACAAAATTTGGATCACTTGAAAAAGAAACGCTCAATAACGAACGAAGCCAGCTGATTCTTACGTGACAAACCCGAAAAGCAGAGAAAACACAAAAAAATGCCCATTTTCAAATGAAAACAAATAGTCTAACAGGGGTTTTCGTGGTATATCCACTGCATCTAGTTGTAGGAATCAGGCCCTCACAGGCCATAGATCCGATTCTAGGTTGTTTGTCGAAGAGACCCATGAACTCCTCATATCTGCATATTTTCCGCACTGCATCTAGATAATTTATGCCACCCTAAGTAGTTGTATGTCATTTTCGAAACGGCTAAACTAAGTACGTTTATGGCCAAATTTGTTTAATATGAATAAAATATTTTTGTAAATAAAATGGTTTGTCATTTGTATTTTTTATTTTTTCAAATGAAATGTCAACTAGCAAATAAAGTGTTCCCAGATTTTAAAAATTCAGCAAAGAAAATTAAAAACTTTGAAAAACTTAACTGGTTCTTATTAGTTTTTCTATAAATTACTTATGGCAGCATATAATTTGAGAAATACCTTTGACTTCTAATTGAAATAACATAAACACCTACGTCGGCGAACGAAAATGATAGAGAATTCAAATTCTAGACGATATCGTCCCGAGACGATTCGTTCGTGATACATAATGATGCCCACAGTTGTTTTTTGGTAGCAGTATGTTAATTACTTGTTTTATCTAAAAAATACTTTAAAATTGTAGAAATATTATAAGCAGAATTACCTCAGATAGCCAGGACGTCATATTAAAAAAACGCAATAAAGAACAAAGCAAATTGGTATTAAACCACTAATTCAACCACTAATTTCAAAAGAGAAAAAATACGTATGAGCCACTGCTGCTCACTAAAAATGTAAACAAACGAACACATGGCACTTACGGCAAAATTGCTTTTGCGATAAAACTTTGAGAGATGATGCGTGTTATAACTATCGATTTGCCTAAAATAGCAGAAATCGAATATCATGGCTCATACGTCTTCTTTGCGCACACGGCTCGATTTGATTACACACAACAGTCAACTGAACCTAAATAAAAGCTTAAAAGCTTTTTTTAACTATAGTTATTTTAGCGCATTTCTAAACATACGAAGAGACAAATAATATTTCACACGTTTATTTCTGGGTTAGAAAGGCAACTTTCTGCAGCTCCGCCAATAGCAATTTAAAGAAAAAATTTCACTCCACCTTACTGTGGAAAAACAATAAACTGTTTCCAAAGAATATTTCTTAATTTAATAGGTGAAGACTGATTTGTACTGATTTCACTCGTATTGTACTGATTTGTAATGATTTTCAACATGTATGTACTTGTACATGTATGACTTTTGATTCCAAGTATCCAGCTTTGGGGTGTGTTGAGTCCTTTGTCGGTTATGAAGGTAGGTGCTATTTAAGGGGCAGGGAGATGGGGGGTAGCTTGCAGCAAAACACCGATGTTAAAAAAGAAAAATTTATTCAAGACAGAAGCCTTAAGTTGCTTTTTAACTGAACTCTTAATTATAAACAGCTCGAGTGACTAAAATATGATTTGTACCACCTACCTTTTGGAATATTTGATAAAGGTGGCAGCAGACAAAAAGTGTGGTAACTGTCATCACAACCGTCACATAGTAGCATGGACTCTTCTACATCGCCTCGATTACAAATATGGCAAATATATTTCATCAAAGGGTCTACTAATTGATGATCTGGTACTTTCTTTTGATTATTTAAGTTAACTGCAATTGTTCCACGAATACTTGTATTGGATGTAGAAGCCCCTGAGCCATTAAAGCAATGTAAAAGGTCGCGTTTGAAATCTTCCCTAGCTTCTGTTTTCACAATCTTGCGCGAAGCATTGCCTAGCCCACAGTTGGCACTTGAATTGGCAAAGCGCTTAGACCGACGGGCGTTGTCGCTGGGTGGTGCAATTTGTTGACGTGTTGGTATTTCATGGGTCTTGTAATCTGTGCCATCCTCAAGTTTTGTATTTTCCAAGGCATTGCCTACCAAAGTACCTCCTAAAACTTTTCCTGATGTATAAACCTCAAAAGGATGAAGTATACGTTCGTAATGTGCTTTCAATGTCGCACCAACACTTTTACTTGATGGATACGACATACGATTGGAAACTTTTGCCCATTTTCGTTCCTTTGTTGTTTGTTCCATACCGCCTTCTTCTTGGACAAAACGATGAAGAGTGTACAAATCTAAAGCTTTGCGTTCTACCATTGGTATTTTTAGTGAAGAGCCTTGAAGTTCCCAAAACTTTGCAATTTGATCCAAAAAATTTAGCTTTACTCTAGTCTTTGCTTCTAATTCATTAAGACGTTGCACCCGTGGCGTAAACTTTAATTTGTCCACATCTACAGCAAATGGTGGGGACCATGATTCTGGTGGTAAAATTTTTGCAATACCACATTTTTCCGCAATAGGACGTATCTTACTTATATAAGCTAAAGGATTCTTAAACTCATCTTGAGTAGGACGAAAAACAGGGCATTCAACTGGCGTATCGAAATGGAATTCTTCTGTCTTGTTTAAGTTAAATGTACTTGAGCTGTGGGGATGTAAGTGTACCAATGGTTTATCCCGGCCGCGCTCATTTGTTGGATGCGGGCAACTGTTATGGTACTTTTTCCCTGATCCACTAGCTATACATGTGCCATTGCTGATAGTTATTTTTTGTTTTTCATCACACAGTGAAGTGTCTATAGATACTGCGGCAGTACTATTACTTGGGCTAAAATTATTTTTATTTGTTTCTGAGGGAAAAATAATTCGATCAGCTACATTGGAGCAGTTGCCCTTTTTTGCTGAATCCGAACCGCTTATATTTCCTCCTGTAGATGTTCGAGTACGCAGCCGTCTAGCTGGTGTTGTGTTGCCAACACTAGCTGTTGATGCTATTGAAGCGGATGTTGAATCTGCTGTGGGCATTTTGGTCGACATATTTTTAAAATGATCTGAAGGGGAAAAAGTTTTAATTCTATTAATAATATTAAAATGTCAGTTTTTCCATAATAGCCCTGTTGATAGAGCTGCAAAACTATCGATAGTGGCGCCATTCGATACTATACTATCGTAATTTAAGTGTAGGGGTTTAAACCACCCCTAAAATGTCCAACTTTATATGTGAAAACTAGTTTTTATAATATGTTTGCAGCAATTTCGATCTCACGAAAATCCAAAAACGTCAATTACATATATTCTTCGCTAAAAAAAATGATTAAATACTTGAATTACTGAGGTTTTGACTGAATCATACCGACTAATCAAAAACGGCTTAAAATGTAAAGTTAGATGCAAAATTAAAACTAACACGTCAAAAAATTGGAACACATAATCCTACGATTTTTGCAGGGTTTAGCTTTTAGGGCCGTGCATAAAAGTGTCTGTTTCTAAACTAAGTTTAAACGGTCAATTTGTATAAGATAAACTCTAGTCAACTTTGTCTGTGGTTTAAACTTGCACTGAAAAACCGGGCCTAAATGTCGAATAAAAAGAAGACTGGATAAATTTACATTTATTGGCAGGTATCTACACTAGTGTGCGGAGAAATATAGCCCAATGGAAAGTGTTTTCTTTCAAAATATAGCGAAATCTATAACAGAAACCATATAAATTAAAAAGAATGTTTCTGCTTAATCCTGCACTGGTCCAATTGAAAACTAACAAAACAAAGTGAAAAGTTTGTGCAAAATTGAGGAAAATTCAACGAATTTTTTAGCAAAATCTGATAAAAACTTTTACCTTTGATTTTTTAATTACACAGTTTTGTAGGTCGTGGAATATTACTATAATAAGATACTAATCTTAATACATAATGCGTCTGTTTTTTTCTAGCTGTCCTCTGCATTTTCTTCCATACCAATTTTATTATTATTACTAGCTGACCCCGCAGACATCGTTCTGCACAAAATAGATTTTTGTTGAATTCATTTCTGTTGAAATATCATTGTCAAAGACAATCTCATGGCAACCCTTTTTTTTATTCCTTTTTGCATACATATATATATATGACACAGCAGTTTTTTTGTTCTGTCTGTTAGTTCAGTTAGTTGGTTCAGTTATATTGTAAAGCACTCTTTCTTTTTTCTAATAAAAGTATTCCGTAAAAGCGAACTTTGTATCCAACTGAATCCTGTTGTTCTTTTTATTTGGCTGGATTATTCTGCGAAGTATTGGAAATCCTCGGATTAATTCAACAGGTTATAGGCCCAGAAAACTTGTGTAATAAGCTTCAACAACAAAAAAAAAAAAAAGCAAATTCAGCCACATCAAGAATAAATTGTAATAGCCATAGTCGTCTTGTCATAGCGTATTGGTCAAATATTCAAAATGGATTCTTTTGGCTACAGAAAAGACGAAAACAATTTCACAGGCCACATTTTAAGAAATTCCTCTAATTATCGTTTATGGAAATTTCAAGTTGTAGCCTACATGAAAGCACGTGCATTAACTGATAATATAGAAGGCAGAGCGCCAGCCGCAACTGCAACTCAAGAAGTGAAGAATACTTTTGAGCGCAACGAGGGAAAAGCCATGAATGCTATTATCCAGTCGTTGGATGCTGAGCATGGAAATCTTGTTTTAACATGTAAAACTGCGAAAGAAATGATGGAAAAGCTCGGCAGCATTTATGAAAAGAATTCCGATATCCGAGCAATGACTTTATACGAAGAATTTTTTACAGTAAAAATGCGAGATGATGAATCAGTAGCAGGTTATGTAGCTCGAATTAATCAACTAGCGTCAGAAATCGAACAGCAAAATGAAAAACTATCCGATAGATTAAAGATGGCACGTATCATTACTGGTTTAACGTCAAATTTTAATAATTATAAAACAGTGTGGTACAACACTAAAGAAAACCGAACGATTAATGAATTGATGTCATCTTTACAGTTGGAAGAAGAAAATCTAAATCGACTAAATGGAGAAGAAACAGCTGGTGTTAGCGCAGCGTTCTCAGCAAAAACTAAGCCGAAGCTATATAATCGCAAAGATTCAAATCCGAAATCAAAAATTGATAATTTGAAGCAAAAAACAAGGTGTAATGCGTGCGGACAGAAAGGCCATTGGGCTAGGGATAAAGGCTGTCCAAAATATGAAAAAAAATCTACAGGCAAAACCAGCAAAGAAGGTGGTGAAATGGCATGGTGTTCCGTCCAGCAAACAATGGAATTACCAGGTAAGGAATCTGATAGTTGGTATGTCGATTCTGCAGCAACAAAACATATGACATTTCATCGAGAATGGTTTTCTACGCTACGAAAGTACACGAACGGTAGCAAAGTTAAAGTCGCAAATAATAATTGCTTACAAATCGAAGGAATAGGAACAATTCTAATTGATGTAAAAATAGACAATCAGTGGAAGCCAGTTCGTCTAGAAAATGTACTGTACGTTCCGGAACTCAGCGAAAATCTGCTATCAACAAGCATGATAACAGATAAAGGTATCACAGTGATAATCGACAAAGAAGGTTGCAAATTTGTCGACCAGTTGAACAAAGTTGTTGCCGTAGGAAAACGCAACGAACTGAATCAGATTAAAATGAGTTCTCGATTACATATTGATGAATATGCAAACGTTGCTGCTGTTTCATTGCAGCATTGGCATCGTCGTTTGGGACATGTGCATGCTGATGCTATCAAACAAATGTGTAAGAATGGTCTAGTTACTGGTGTCAGTCTGTCCGATAATGAAAGTTTTTTTTGCGAAGATTGCGTATATGGTAAAATGACCAGAGCAACACACAAACCGTCTGTTAAGCGAGCATCAGCAAGAGGCAAATATATGCATGTAGACTTGTGCGGTCCGAGTGAAATTAATGGAGTAGGTGGTACTCGCTACTTTATGTTAGTAAAAGATGAAGCCACTAGTTTTCGTTTTGTGTTTTTACTAAAGTCGAAAGATGAGGCTTATAGTCACTTGAAGTCATTAGTACCACTTGTTAAAAATATGAATGGTGCACAAATCAAGCATTTTCGATTCGATAATGGAAGAGAATTTATCAATCGAAAAGTATTGACAAACTTATTGAGAAATGAAGGTATTCAGCTTGAAGGCATCGCGCCGTACACTCCCGAACAAAATGGTCGCATCGAACGTGACAATCGTACTGTCCAAGAAAGCGCGAGAACGATGCTCATTGCAAGTGGTTTGCCGAAATCACTATGGCCGGAAGCAGTACGCACAGCAACATATTTATTGAATCGCACAACAAACAGCAATTGCATTGGAAGCACGCCATATGAAAAATGGTTTGATCGCAAACCACATTTGGGTCATGTAAAAATTTTCGGAACCGAATGCTTTGTACAGATTCCGAAACAAACGGGTCGTAAGAAATGGGACCCAAAAGCAAAAAAGGTTTATTTAATTGGCTTCGAGTCCACAAATAAAAATTTCCGGTTGTATGATCCATGTAGCGAAACGGTTTTTATGAGTTGCAACATTCGATTTAACGAGAAGCAAGCTGTCAAGTATGTGATTCATAAAGAATCAGAAAATGAAGAAAGCGAGATCAGCAACAACTGTGAGCAAGAGTCTGAAAATAAAGATGAAATCACTTCCCAAGAAGAAAATATTTCAACAAATGATGACGAGACGTGTGATGATCATGAATCGCGACAAAACAAGCGATATGATTTTAAGAAGTGCAACAGTGGAAACATGCGATGGACGAAGAATATGAATCCCTCATGCAAAATGGCACTTGGAAACTAGTTGATGCTCCGGAAGATCAAAAGGTAATTGACAACCGTTGGGTGTTTAAAGTGAAGCAAAACCCAGATGGTACAATAAAACGATTCAAAGCGCGTTTAGTTGCTCGTGGTTTCACACAACAGTATGGTGTCGATTATGAAGAAACTTTTAGTCCGGTAGTGAAATATACGTCGGTTCGATTAATTCTGGCTTTGGCAGCAAGTCACAAAATGAAGCTAACTCAGTTCGACATTAAAACAGCCTTTTTGTACGGTGAACTAAAAGAAAATGTTTATATGAAACAACCAGTAGGTTATGAAGACAATAGTGGGCGTGTATGCAAATTAATTAAAAGCTTATATGGACTTAAGCAAGCTTCGCGATGCTGGAACCAAAAATTTACTTTTTTCATTTGCAAATTCGATTTCAGGCCTAGCAGTTCAGATCCGTGCGTGTTTGTTCGTAAGAAGAACCATGAAATAACCATTATCGCCATCTATGTGGATGATGGACTGTTAGCAACAAACGAAGTGAGCGAAATTGATGTGATCATTTCATACTTACGACAACATTTTGAAGTAAAAGTATTTGAGGCCAAATATTTTCTCGGGTTTGAAATTGATAAGTTATCCGATAATTCAATCCATATACACCAAAAAGCATATGCCACGAAAGTTTTAAATCGTTTTAACATGATGGATTGTAAAGCAGTATCAGCTCCGATGGACTGCAATCAAAAGCTTAGTGAATTTGTAAACGACGAGCACGAGAAATCATTCCCATATCGAGAAGCCGTTGGCAGTCTGATGTATTTAACAGTCGGAACAAGGCCAGATATCAGTTATGCTATAGGTGTCGTGAGCCGATATTTGGAGCGACCAACTACAGCACACATTAATGCTGTAAAGCGAATCATGAAGTACATAAGGGGCACGTTGAGTACAGGTATCCTTTACCGAAGCGACTGTAAATTTGATTTTGTTGGTTATAGCGATGCAGACTACGCTGGAGACACAGATACTAGAAAGTCAACGAGCGGTTATGTCTTCCATATTGGTTCGGGTGTTATTAGCTGGGCATCAATCAGGCAACAGTCAGTATCAACTTCTTCAACAGAATCGGAGTATGTAGCCGCCTGTCAAGCAGTTAAAGAGCTAGTTTGGTTGAATCTACTTGTGGGCGAGCTGTCCGGGAAAAACGATCTCAAGGTCAAGCTGTACGTGGATAATATAAGCGCGATCCGGCTAATCAAAAACCCGGTATTCCACAAACGAACGAAGCATATTGATGTTCAATATCACTTCATAAGGGAAAAGTTTGAAGAAGGCTATTTCGACTTGGAATATATTTGCACCGAAGAACAAATTGCAGATATATTTACAAAACCATTAAATAAGAATAGGCACGTACTTTTATGCCAATATATGAATTTAACATTTGATTAATAAGGAGTTTTAATATATATACATATAGCCGAAATTGTATTAGACAATGAGTGGAAGTGTTGAAATATCATTGTCAAAGACAATCTCATGGCAACCCTTTTTTTTTATTCCTTTTTGCATACATATATATATATGACGCAGCAGTTTTTTTGTTCTGTCTGTTAGTTCAGTTAGTTGGTTCAGTTATATTGTAAAGCACTCTTTCTTTTTTCTAATAAAAGTATTCCGTAAAAGCGAACTTTGTATCCAACTGAATCCTGTTGTTCTTTTTATTTGGCTGGATTATTCTGCGAAGTATTGGAAATCCTCGGATTAATTCAACAATTTCCATAATTTTCTTTATTCGAAAAAATCATTTTATGTGGTGCCACTTCCCCTTTTCCTATTACTCGAACATTTCTTGTGAAAATGGCATTTATATCGTATACCTCCATGCCAATTCCCAGGTATCTGCGATACAAGAGATATTCAGCCTAAAGGGTTAATAAGTCCCTGACATGAACTCTTTCGAAGGAACTCAGCTTAAAAATTGAGTATGTATTGGTGCCAATAACTCGATTTTTTTATATATATGTATGTATAATAGTATCGTTACGGTGACCATACATTTTTTTTGAAAAAACAGAACTCTTTTTACTTAAGGCTTGGTATTGACTTCACGTGAAAATTTCGCTACCCGGCTATAAACTATTTGGGGTTACAATCTCAATATTTGGAATAAAAAAGTGTTTTTCATGGCGTAATCATCTCTTTGCAGTAAAAAATGTTGCCAACGTCGTAGAAACATTGAAATTGCAATCTCAAATAATTTCAACCAAAGTGCATCAATTGAAAGTCATTTTTTTAAGTATATTTTTCCTTTTTGTGAATAGTATTTCTTGATGGAGAGACATTTCCTTGTTAATTTAAAACCTACCATAACCACGGTTGCCGTTTTGGCCGAAATGTACCATTTTTGGTACGAATTTTTTTCCGGGTACGGAACTTCCAAATTTGGTACGTTTTTGCATTTTAACGTACTCAATTTTTGATTTCGCTGAAGCACTTGACCGCCTTAAACATAAACTAAATTATTTTTAAAATATTTTGAAAGATTTTAAATTTTTCATAAAGTTTTGAAATGGAGCAAACTAACTTTACAGAGCTACTTATTAGGTTAGGTTCAAGTGGCTGCCGCAGAGGCACACCTAGGCCAGTATTAAAAGGCCCGTTGTGATACCACCAACACTAGGAAAGTCAGTTCCGGGACCCTGCCATATGGAAAATCCCGGTATTAACGGAATTCTCCACATAGCAGAATCCCGGGACTGACCTTCCTATACCGACACCGTTACTCCTCCTCGAACCATTTAGATGACTTGATGAAGGCCATCAGGTCCTTTATGTCCAGCTCCGTGACCTGGCGTAGGCTGACCAGGAAGGGAACTCCCAAAAAGCGCATTCTCGCGCCACTTAAAGCCGGGCAGTTGCAGATGAGGTGCTCCACCGTTTCCTCCTCCTCATCATCCTTACAACTCCTACAGCATCGTCGGTAGGGCACACCAAGTCTTTCTGCGTGCCTACCAATGAGGCAGTGCCCAGTTAATACGCCTTGGCTTTGTCAGCCAAGTTCAGGTGCGCGTTATTCAGTTTTGGTAGTATTAGCGGTGGTATCTTATAGCGGTTGGTGAAAAGGACCAGTTCCACTTTTCCCGGGTTGATGCTCAGTCCGCAGCGCGAGCACCATGAGGAAACCTCTCTCAGTGCTACTTGCATCAAGTCGCATAGGGTTTGTGGGAATTTGCCCCTGTATGCTATAGCTAAGTCATCTGCATTTGCCACTACCTTCCCGCCCCCCCAGCTTGTGTCTCGCAGCATCGAGTTTCCATAGAAGCGGGGAGAGAACACCACCCTGAGGCGTTCCCCTTGTGACATAGCGTGATAAGTCAACCGAGCCCAGTGATGAAACTATTCGTCTACCCCTTAGCAGTTGATCAATAAGTCCAATAAGAGACCTGCTTATGCCCAGACTTGTTAAAGCGGTGTTTATAGCATCAGGGCTTATGTTGTTGAAGGCTCCTTCAATATCTAAAAAGGCCACAAGACAGTACTCCTTTTCATACAGCGATTTTTCAATAACAGAAACTATGCTCTGAAGCGCAGTTTCTGTAGATTTCCCTTTGGTGTATGCATGCTGATAGCTACATATCAGGTTGCTATCAATAGTAGAGGAGAGGTAGTCATTTATTATCCTCTCGAAGGTCTTGAGCACAAAGGATGAGAGACTGATCGGCCTATAGTCCTTGGGCTCGTAATGAGACGCCTTCCCTGCCTTAGGAATAAACACTACCGTGGCACTTCTCCAGGAGCACGGAATGTAGCTAAGAGCCAGGCAGGCTGTATAGAGAAATACCAGCCATTTGGCTGATGTCTCCAGCGTGTTTATGAGTTGTGCGGGAATAATCCCGTCTGGCCCGGCAGCCTTGAACGGTTCGAAGCTTTTAACCGCCCACCTAACCTTTTCCTCCGTGATGGGTATGTGTACAGCCAGGTTTGTTGTAGGTGCTAGGGGTTCCTCATGCAAGTTCCCTGGGAAGTGCGTATTCAAGAGCAGCTCTAGGGTTTCCCTCTCCGTGCTGGTCCAGGATCCGTCAGGTTTGCGCAAATAGCTTGTGGCTGTTTGAGTTTTTGAGAGCACTCGTCTAAGTCTCGCTGTATCGTCGACATTTTCGACCCCAGTGCAGAAATTTCTCCACGATACTCTCTTCGCCTGCCTCAGAGCTTTTTTGTAGGCCCTGAGTTTAACTTTATTCGAGCCATTGATTCTCCGTGCCAAGGCTCTTGGCCTTATTGAATTGTGTCCTACATGATTTACGGAGCAAGTCCAGGTCGTAGGACCACCAATGCGGCCTATGTTTACCGCGTGGTTTTGGCACTGGGCAAGCCTGCTCTAGGGCATTCGAGAGCGCCGTTGTAAAGGTTTTTACCAGATCCTCCAACTCCCCTACTGATGAGGGGACTTGTGGGGGCAGTGCTGGCAAGTCCCTAGATAGTATTTCATTGTGTAGCTGCCAGTTAGTGTTACGTGGGTTGCGTTTCATAACCGGCTGCTCAACAGAAAAGTCTAGAACTAATTCTACATACCGGTGGTCGGAGAATGAGTGTTCATCGAGAACGCGGCATTTTCTGACCCACTCATAAGCGCCTTCGCTGCAAATAGTGAGATCTATGACCTCCCTACGGGTTTTAGTAATAAACGCAGGTTCGTTAACCACGTTGCAAACTACCAGGTTAGTTGTTAACAAATAATCAAACAACGACTCTCCTCTAGCATTGATATCGGAGCTTCCCCACTGGACGTGAGGAGCATTGGCGTCAGTTCCGATAATAAGATGACCCATGGAAAAATTTGCCACCAGGTCTCTTACCTCCCTCTGTGGCGGAGGTTCTTTGGCGTCGTAGGGCATATCGTCCAAGTACTCAGAGCGACTGGGAGATGTCTTTTGGGGTAAATTTCGACCCGTAGTTGCCATCGCGGTCGTTCCCTTATTTGGATCTCTGGGGTCAGGTCGTGAGACCACTGCCACAGACGTTAAAGACTTAGTTTCGGTACCGGCACTTACTAGGACTTTACCATCAGCCGTTGTTGGCTTCATTGTGTTTGTACCGGTACTTACTTTGGGGATTGCCCCCTTGTTATCCAGAGCTAATCGACCCGTAGTTGCCATCGCTGTCGATCTCTCGGCTGATAAGGAAATGGAGTTTGTCCTCCGACGTTGCGTTCTCGCTTGCTCCAGCATTTTCCTCCTCTGCTGTGCAGTATACATAGTTGTATCTTTAGTTTTAGGGTTTTTGTTATTATTTATCATCTTGTTCGTACGACGCCTCGCCGGGCAAGGCCAGTTTAGGGTCAAGGGAAGAGTAGGGGGAATGTGTCGTCCGCCGCGGCAGAGCCCCATACCGCGGTAAGGCCATAGTTACTCTCCGAGGCGGCCCGGTATCAGAGAGGCTCCGTTCGATTACAGCCACGATTTGCCTCCCGGCTGCAAACGTCCAATGGGCACGTGGTCGCATAACACCCTGGATTGGGAGGGGGAAGATCTTAGTCGTCGCGCCAGAGAAGCTTGGCTTCTCTCGTGATGTAGTACCGGTGGCGCTATGATCACAAGGGCAACGTAGCCCTGTGGCTATCGACTTAAGCCCTCGTACCGCGGCAAGGTGTCCACCCTTCACGAGGGTAAGCTACTCATTACATTGGTTAAAAAAGGTTGCCGGCACAAAAAAGCAGAACAAAAACAGAACATTTGCTTAAAAACAGAACATTTCTGTTATTTTCCTTAGAAAAAAAATACGCAGAACAAGCTCCTTAAAAACAGAACTGTTCTGCCAAAAACAGAACGGATGGTCACCGTAAGTATCGTATATTTCCTTACGAATTTCCAGGTTCCTACCTTGGACCCTTTTAGAGATACTTAGCATGAAAAGTTATGTTTCATGGGAAGTGCCACGGCCCCTTTTCCTAAAAAAACTTTTTTTACACCACTTTTATACCCATATCGTACAAACACCTTCCAGGGTCGCACTTGCTCTACATTTTGGTCGGCATTTGGGAAAGGGGTTCGGACATGGGACTTGGAAGCACTCCCTATTAAACCTCTCCCCAACACCTCTCATTTCATACCCAGCTCCCTTAAGCTAGCCCAACTTTTGTAGCCCAATCAAAAAAGGAAAGCGTACTAAATTGCCCAATATTTAATACTAATTTAATACGCTTTGATTTAATTTATTGCAACCATGAAAAAATTTTAGTAAAACCAAAAAGTAAAAATGCTGTTATTATCTACATATTTATTGCTAATTTAGTACGCTTTCATTTCATTTATTACACCTGGTATTTTAAAAATACCGAGTGTTTTAAAGTTAACCTAGCCCAACCATCAAAAAAATTTAGCCCAATCAAAAAAAGAAAGCGTACTAAATTGCCCAATATTTAATGCTAATTTAATAAGTTTTCATTTAATTTATTACACTTGGTGTTTTAAAATTACAGAGGATGAAACAAATTTTAGCCCAATCTAAAACTAAAAACGCAGTTATTTTCTACTTATTTAATGCTAATTTATTACGTTTTACTTTTGGTCGAAGAGCTTGAAATGCTAGCCAGCAGAAGCAACGTCCGAAAATTTTATCAAAAAACTCGACGAATGACGGAAGGTTTTAAACCTGGGGCAAACTCCTGTAAAAATGACAACGGCAACCTGGTGGCAGATGTTCAGAGAGTACTAAGGTTATGGAGGGATCACTTCTCTGTCCTTCTAAACGGAGAAACAGAGCAACAATCCCGAGAAGAGGACGAACCCGATCCCACAATCGAAGACGATGGAATCGAAGTTCCACAACCCGAGGGGTGTAAAAGTAGGTCGCCTCCCAGTTGGTGCACCCTGGGTAACGCTAAATGACCTACATAGCCTACACGGCTAGTTTCTTGTATTGCCGGTTCTACGAGAACGGTACCAGTACTTGTGCTGTACCCATCGTGCCGAAACGACCCGGGCCGTTTTCTTATATCGACCCGGCCAAGAGCAATACACTCGGGGTGACCCTGTCTGACATTTAGGCAGGGTTACACCTCGCTACAACAACCCGACTATAACGAGGTGCGAATAGCCATAACACGGCTAAAAAACAATAAAGCGGCGGGTGCTGATGCCCTGCCCGCTGAGCTATTCAAATGCGGCGGCGAGGAACTGGTAAGGTGCATGAACCAGCTCTTGTGCAGAATATGGTCGGATGAATGTATGCCTGAAGATTGGAATCTAAGTGTTCCCTGCCCAATCCATAAGAAGGGCGATCCCGCAAACTGCGCCAACTATCGTGGAGTCAGCCTTTTGAATATCGCATATAAGGTCCTATCAAGAGTATTGTGCGAAAGACTGAAGCCTGACGTAAACCGACTGAATGGCAAGCATAAGTACTCGATGGCTTGATAGTATACATCTCCGTTCAGCATTCAATTAATTGTGAGTTCGACTCTCGGTGAAGGCAATATAATAAAACTGTATTTTTTTTTTTTTTTTTTTGCCTGAGAGAATCTACGATTGAATTCCTCTCTCTTTTAATTAGACCGAACATGGTATTAATTTAATACTTTTCGGCGTTGTTATATATAAACACCAAAATGGTATTAAAGTTAGACTTTTCTTTTTACTATGTACAATACGCCAAATCTTGGAAAAAACCCGTGGGAAAAGGATCGACACACGCCATCTCTTTGTTGATTTTAAAGCCGCCTTCGACAAGGAGTTGCCTATATGCCGCTATGTCTGATTTTGGTTTCCCAGCAAAACTTATACGCCTGTGCACAATGACGCTGAGCAACACCACCTGCTCGGTCAGAATCGGACCTCTCCGAGCCGTTCGAAACTAAGCAAGGTTTAAGGCAGGGCGACCACTATCGTGCGATTTCTTTAATTTGATGTTGGAGAAAATAATACAAGCTCCAGAATTTAATCGCGCTGGTACAATATACGAGTATTACAAGAGCGTACAACTGTTGGCGTATGCCGACGACATCGACATCATTGGCCTCAACAACCGCGCCGTAACTTCTGCGGAAAAAATCGGTTTGGTGGCGAACGAAGGTAAAACGAAGTACCTGCATCAAGCAAAGGGTCAGCGCGTTCGCGTCTTGGTAACCATGCCACTGTTGGCAGCAATAATTTCGAGATAGTAAGGGACTTTGTGTGTGAGACTTAGACGAGTGCTCTCAAAAACTCAAACAGCCACAAGCTATTTGCGCAAACCTGACGGATCCTGGACCAGCACGGAGAGGGAAACCCTAGAGCTGCTCTTGAATACGCACTTCCCAGGGAACTTGCATGAGGAACCCGTAGCACCTACAACAAACCTGGCTGTATACATACCCATCACGGAGGAAAAGGTTAGGTGGGCGGTTAAGAGCTTCGAACCGTTCAAGGCTGCCGGGCCAGACGGGATTATTCCCGCACAACTCATAAACACGCTGGAGACATCAGCCAAATGGCTGGTATTTCTCTATACAGCCTGCCTGGCTCTTAGCTACATTCCGTGCTCCTGGAGAAGTGCCACGGTAGTGTTTATTCCTAAGGCGGGGAAGGCGTCTCATTACGAGCCGAAGGACTACAGGCCGATCAGTCTCTCATCCTTTGTGCTCAAAACCTTCGAGAGGATAATAAATGACTACCTCTCCTCTACTATTGATAGCAACCTGATCTGTAGTTATCAGCATGCATACACCAAAGGGAAATCTACAGAAACTGCGCTTCACAGCCTAGTTTCTGTTATTGAAAAATCGCTGTATGAGAAGGAGTACTGTCTTGCGGCCTTTTTAGATATTGAAGGAGCCTTCAACAATATAAGCCCTGATGCTATAAACACCGCTTTAACAAGTCTGGGCATAAGCAGGTCTCTTATTGGACTTATTGATCAACTGCTAAGGGGTAGACGAATAGTTTCATCACTGGGCTCGGTTGACTTATCACGCTATATCACAAGGGGAACGCCTCAGGGTGGTGTTCTCTCCCCGCTTCTATGGAACCTCACTGTCAACTCGATGCTGCGAGACACAAGCTGGGGGGGCGGGAAGGTAGTGGCATATGCAGACGACTTAGCTATAGTATATAGGGGCAAATTCCCACAAACCCTGTGCGACTTGATGCAAGCAGCACTGCGAGAGGTTTCCTCATGGTGCTCGCGCTGCGGACTGAGCATCAACCCGGGAAAAGTAGAACTGGTTCTTTTCACCAACCGCTATAAGATACCACCGATAACACTACCAAAACTGAATGACGTGCACCTGAACCTGGCTGACAAAGCCAAGTTCTTAGGCACAGTTCTGGATAGGAAACTAACCTGGAAGGAGAATGTTCTTCAGCGCCAGAAGAAAGCGTGTATTGCACTCTACACATGCAAAAGAGCCATTGGAAAGAAATGGGGGCTCAGCCCCAAAATATGCAAATGGATCTACACCGCAATCATTCGACCAATCATGCTCTATGGAGTTGTGGTATGGTGGCCTGCGCTGAGCAAGGCAACAAACCTTAATCTGCTAGGTAAAGTACACAGATCTTGCATGATCTGTATAAGCGTTAAGAACAACGCCCAATGAAGCACTCCAGGCCATTCTTGGCATTTTGCCACTCGATCTGGAAGGGCACCGGGTAGCAGCAGCATCGGCTCTACGTCTAAGGGAAACGTCCGGCTGGGGCGCAAGCACTACTGGACACGCCTGTATTTTGGGATCCTATAGCTTTCTTCCGCTGAGCACGGATCGTTGTGCGACCACAACAGTCGGAGATAGCTGTTTTAAAATCAACATTCCCAGCAGGGAAGAATGGGAGAGCACGGATCGGAGTCCCGCCACTCATGGCGGCACTTCCATTTATACTGATGGCTCGAAGTTAGACGGCAGAGTTGGAGGAGGGGTTTATTCAAAGGATCTGAACCTTGAGCTCTCCTTCAGACTACCTGATCACTGCAGTGTCTTCCAGGCTGAAGTTTCAGCAATCATGGACGCCGCGGCTTGGATAGGCCAACACACTATCGGACACGACATTTTTATATTCAGCGACAGCCAGGCGGCCATCAAATCCCTTGGCTCTTATTCGTTCAACTCTGAACTGACGCTCAGCTGTCGTCGATCTCTACAGGAGATGGCCCAACAGAATCGCGTGAACCTCACATGGGTCCCGGGGCATAGGGACATTGAGGGAAATTGTAGGGCAGACGAACTTGCGAGGCAGGGCACGACCAAGCAGGTTCTTCGGGATAAAGAGCGCTTAGGTATGCCGTTTGCCACTTGCAAGCTTATGCTGAAGGAGTACACACTCCGCCAAGCCAACGAAAGATGGCTGCAATCTCCAGGATGCCGGATATCCAAAGAAACCTGGCCGAAATGGGATCATAAAAGATCGAGACAAATTTATGCCCTAAGGAGAAGAGAAATCTCCATATTAATAGGCGTATTGACTGGGCACTGCCTCATTGGTAGGCACGCAGAAAGACTTGGTGTGCCCTACCGACGATGCTGTAGGAGTTGTAAGGATGATGAGGAGGAGGAAACGGTGGAGCACCTCATCTGCAACTGCCCGGCTTTAAGTGGCGCGAGAATGCGCTTTTTGGGAGTTCCCTTCCTGGTTAGCCTACGCCAGGTCACGGAGCTGGACATAAAGGACCTGATGGCCTTCATCAAGTCATCTAAATGGTTCGAGGAGGAGTAACGGTGTCGGTATAGGAACGTCAGTCCCGGGATTCTGCTATGTGGAGAATTCCGTTAATACCGGGATTTTCCATATGGCAGGGTCCCGGAACTGACTTTCCTACTGTTGGTGGTATCACAACGGGCCTTTTAATACTGGCCTAGGTGTGCCTCTACGGTAGCCACTTGAACCTAAGGGACTTTGTATACCTGGGAAGCAGCATTAATACCAACAATGTAAGCCTGGAAATCCATCGAAGGCTAACTCTTGCAAACAAATGCTACATTGGGCTGAGTAGGCAAAAACAACATTTGTCGTACCCGTCCTGCTATATGGTGCAGAAGCATGGACACTGACAGCATCTGACGAGGCGGCTTTGGGAGTATTCGGGAGAAAAATTCTTCGAAAGATTTATAGACCCCTAAAAGTTGACCATGGCGAGTACCGAAGAATATATAATGATGAGCTGTATGAGCTTTACGCAGAAGTCGCTAGCTTAAGGTTAACCTAGCCCAACCATCAAAAAAATGTCAGCCCAATAAAAAATTAAAAACGCAGTTGTTTTCTACTTATTTAATGCTAATTTAGTACGCTTTACTTTAATTTATTACACTTGGTCTTTTAAAGTTTCCCAGGGTTGGGCTGGCTTAAGTTTAACCTAGCCCAACCATCAAAAAAAATTTCAGCCCAATCAAAAATTAAAAACGCAGTTGTTCTCACTTTGAAAAAAAAAATTTTTTGGAAAATTTGCCATGTTGCGTGGTTGCCAAGACGAATGTGCTGACTCTTTGCTTGATGCCAGCAGGCCCTTGGTATATAAGTCGATACGTATGTACGTACGTCCGTCCCGTCCTGCTATGTGGTGCAGAAGCATGGACACTGACAGCATCTCACGAGGCGGCTTTGGGAGTATTCGAGAGAAAAATTCTCCGAAAGATTTATGGACCCCTAGGTAGGTAGGTTCAAGTGGCTGCCGCAGAGGCACACTTAGGCCAGTTTTGAAAGGCCCGTTGTGATACCACCAACACAAGGAAAGTCAGCCCCGGGACCCAGCCATATGGAAAATCCCTGAGTTGTTGGGATTTTCCACATAGCAGAATCCCGGGACTGACACTCCTAAACCGACACCGTTACTCGTCCTCGAACCACTTAGATGACTTTATGAAGCCCATCAAGTCCTTTATGTCCAGTTCCGCGATCTGGCTTAGACTATCTAGGAACGGAACTCCCAAAAAAGCGCGTTCTCGCGCCGCTTAAAGCCGGACAGTTGCAAATGAGGTGCTCCACCGTTTCCTCCTCCTCATCATCTTTGCAACTCCTGCAGCATCGTCGGTAGGGCACACTTAGCCTTTCTGCATGCCTACCAATGAGGCAGTGACCGGTTAATACCCCTATCAATATGCAGATTTCCCTCCTAGTTAGGGCATAAATGCGTCTAGACCTTTTAAGATCCCATTTTGGCCAGGTTTGTTTCGATATCCGACACCCTGGGGATTGCAGCCATCTTTCGTTGGCTTGACGGAGTGTGTGCTCCTTCAGCATTAGTTTGCATGTGGCAAACGGCATACCTAAGCGCTCTTTATCCCGAAGAACCTGCTTGGTCGTGCCCTGCCTGGCAAGCTCGTCTGCCTTACAGTTTCCCTCAATGTCCCTATGTCCCGGGACCCATATGAGGTTTACGCGGTTCTGTTGGGCCATCTCCTGAAGAGATCGACGACAGCTGAGCGTCAGTTCAGAGTTGAACGTGTATGAGCCAAGGGATTTGATTGCCGCTTGGCTATCGCTGAAAATAGTGATATCTCCTCCGATAACACGTTTGCTTAACCAGGCCGCGGCGTCCCGGATTGCCGAGACTTCCGCCTGGAAGACGCTACAATGATCAGGTAGTCTGAAGGAGAGTTCAAGGTCCAAATCCCTTGAATAAACCCCTCCTCCAACTCTGCCGTCCAACTTCGAGCCGTCGGTGTATATGGAAGTGCCACCATTTGTTTCGGGACACCAATCCGTTCTCTCCCAGTCTTCTCTGCTGGGAATGTTTATTTTGAAACAGCTATCCCCGACTGTAGTGGTCGCACAACGATCTGTGCTTAGAGGGAGAAAGCTGTAAGATTCCAGAATACTGGAGTGTCCAATAGTACCCACACCCCAACTGGAGGTTTCTCTTAGGCGCAGAGCTGATGCCGCCGCTGACCGAAACCCTTCCAGATCAAGTGGCAAAATGCCCAGAATGGCCTGGAGGGCTTCGTTGGGCGTTGTCCTTAGCGCACCGCTTATACAGATCATATTGGATCTATGGACTTTCCGCAACGACGACTCCATACAGCATGATTAGGCGAATGATGGCCGTGTAGATCCAACTGCATACTCTAGGGCTGAGCCCCCATTTTTTGCCAATGGCTCTTTTGCATGTGTAAAGAGCGATGCAAGCTTTCTTCTGGCGCTGAAGAACATTCTCCTTCCAATTCAATTTCCTGTCCAGAACTATCCCTAGAAACTTGGCCTTATCCGACAAGCCCAGGCGCGTGCCATCTAGTTCTGGTAGGCTTAGTGGCGGTATTTTTTTTATGGACCCCTAAAAGTGGGCGACGCACACTGGGGCCAAGCGTGCTCAAAATTCAGTTTTTAAATAAAGAGTTTTTCAAAAAAAATTAAAACGCAGTATTGTTCCCTATAAAATTCAACACTTCTGGCCCAATTTTCAGCTTTCTGTCGTTTTTCAGTTGGGAGTTATCCATACACAAACATGGCAAATTTTCCAAAAAATAATTTTTTTCAAAGTGAGAAATTTTTATGTGTACCTATTTGAAATAGTTGGTGTAAACAATTTTATTATTCTGCTTTTTCCATAACATTAAGTGAAGCTTATATAATCGATAAGTTTTTTTTTTGGAACTAGATATTTTAAAAAATAAATTTTTGGTATAAAACTAAACGTGCTTCTTTTTTTTATTTTTTCAAAATTAATTTTTTTTAATTTGCGCAAAAACGTTGCAAATGTAAAAATGTAGAAGTAAAATATGATCCTTTGTGACGAAGAATCCAAGTTCAGAACCAAAAATAAAGTGCACATTTAAAAAAAAAAGTGAGTTTAGAAATTGCATTCCAATTTTAGTTATAAAAAAACACCTATATCGGTTGAATTTGATTCTGTTCTATCTCAAATTTAGTTGATCCATTATTTACTGGTTACTTTAATCAGAAATTGTGGTTAAGGTTACTTGTCAAACCAGGTTTCTTTAAATTAGACCTGTAAGCTGCATTATAATATGAGTTCTTTGAAGCACAAGTTGTGTTACTCCAGTTTTGTTTTTTTATTATGTTAGGCATGAAAATTTGTGGGAAATATGTGTTCTGCTTAAAACGCTTACGATGAAGCTCCTAATTCCCATATAAACATACTTGTGACAACAGAAAACTTTTAATATCTCGAAACAAGAAAATTGGAGAAAATCATTTTTGTATACATCGAGGTATCGCTTGCGTCCATCGCTTTTGTAACATTGTCGAAAAGCATTTTTGAATACCTGAAAAAACACAAAATTACCGATATCTCGAAAACCTATCCATAGAACAATTTTTAAAAATATGTTCAGAGCTCGGCATGTCAGTGCCAATTCACCCATATACATGAATATCTTGGTATTTTTTCAAATTAATTACACTCAGGGAAAAACACCGTTCTAAAATGCAGCACCACAGGTCTCAATTTTAGATTTTCGTGTTCTCGATTTTTCGGTCTTAAAAAAAGAACACTTGGTCTTGAAAATATACCACCCTGTCTTAAAATAACAACCAGTATCTTGAAATGCGAACGAAGTTATCGGAAATAGAACGGTCGGTGTTGTCATCAGAACGATGTTGTCGAAAATAGAACGACCGGTGTTATCATCAGAACACATAACGAGAACGTTACAACATCGTTGCATACTTTTAGGCATTTAGTCTGTAAACAACTTTAACAGAACAAATCCAACAGTGAAGATACTGTCATTGCTGTCATAAAACATTGCTGCAATTAAACGCCGGCAAACATAAGGACGCGATGGCCTGATGGTAAACCCCTCCGTTCAGCAGTCAAAGCAGTGTGAGCTCGACTCCGGGTGGAGGCAAACCACAAAACATAGTGAGAAATAATTTGTCATTCAGAAGAACTCTAAAAAATAATTTTTTTTAGATTTTTTGTTTACTTTGACCCAAAATGTTCCTAAAATGAGCCCAATACGTTCTCAGAATAAGTTAAAAGTGTTCATAAATCAAGTTCAAACTGTTCATGCAGCCATCTTTCGTTGGCTTGACGGAGTGTGTGCTCCTTCAGCATTAGTTTGCATGTGGCAAACGGCATACCTAAGCGCTCTTTATCCCGAAGAACCTGCTTGGTCGTGCCCTGCCTGGCAAGCTCGTCTGCCTTACAGTTTCCCTCAATGTCCCTATGTCCCGGGACCCATATGAGGTTTACGCGGTTCTGTTGGGCCATCTCCTGAAGAGATCGACGACAGCTGAGCGTCAGTTCAGAGTTGAACGTGTATGAGCCAAGGGATTTGATTGCCGCTTGGCTATCGCTGAAAATAGTGATATCTCCTCCGATAACACGTTTGCTTAACCAGGCCGCGGCGTCCCGGATTGCCGAGACTTCCGCCTGGAAGACGCTACAATGACCAGGTAGTCTGAAGGAGAGTTCAAGGTCCAAATCCCTTGAATAAACCCCTCCTCCAACTCTGCCGTCCAACTTCGAGCCGTCGGTGTATATGGAAGTGCCACCATTTGTTTCGGGACACCAATCCGTTCTCTCCCAGTCTTCTCTGCTGGGAATGTTTATTTTGAAACAGCTATCCCCGACTGTAGTGGTCGCACAACGATCTGTGCTTAGAGGGAGAAAGCTGTAAGATTCCAGAATACTGGAGTGTCCAATAGTACCCACACCCCAACTGGAGGTTTCTCTTAGGCGCAGAGCTGATGCCGCCGCTGACCGAAACCCTTCCAGATCAAGTGGCAAAATGCCCAGAATGGCCTGGAGGGCTTCGTTGGGCGTTGTCCTTAGCGCACCGCTTATACAGATCATATTGGATCTATGGACTTTCCGCAACGACGACTCCATACAGCATGATTAGGCGAATGATGGCCGTGTAGATCCAACTGCATACTCTAGGGCTGAGCCCCCATTTTTTGCCAATGGCTCTTTTGCATGTGTAAAGAGCGATGCAAGCTTTCTTCTGGCGCTGAAGAACATTCTCCTTCCAATTCAATTTCCTGTCCAGAACTATCCCTAGAAACTTGGCCTTATCCGACAAGCCCAGGCGCGTGCCATCTAGTTCTGGTAGGCTTAGTGGCGGTATTTTTTTTATGGACCCCTAAAAGTGGGCGACGCACACTGGGGCCAAGCGTGCTCAAAATTCAGTTTTCAAATAAAGAGTTTTTCAAAAAAAATTAAAACGCAGTATTGTTCCCTATAAAATTCAACACTTCTGGCCCAATTTTCAGCTTTCTGTCGTTTTTCAGTTGGGAGTTATCCATACACAAACATGGCAAATTTTCCAAAAAATAATTTTTTTCAAAGTGAGAAATTTTTATGTGTACCTATTTGAAATAGTTGGTGTAAACAATTTTATTATTCTGCTTTTTCCATAACATTAAGTGAAGCTTATATAATCGATAAGTTTTTTTTTTGGAACTAGATATTTTAAAAAATAAATTTTTGGTATAAAACTAAACGTGCTTCTTTTTTTTATTTTTTCAAAATTAATTTTTTTTAATTTGCGCAAAAACGTTGCAAATGTAAAAATGTAGAAGTAAAAT
Source organism: Campiglossa producta (assembly GCA_964058755.1). Classification (NCBI taxonomy): domain Eukaryota; kingdom Metazoa; phylum Arthropoda; class Insecta; order Diptera; family Tephritidae; genus Campiglossa; species Campiglossa producta. The sequence goes on from CAXKVI010000012.1 coordinate 865,765, forward strand.
ATGATCCTTTGTGACGAAGAATCCAAGTTCAGAACCAAAAATAAAGTGCACATTTAAAAAAAAAAGTGAGTTTAGAAATTGCATTCCAATTTTAGTTATAAAAAAACACCTATATCGGTTGAATTTGATTCTGTTCTATCTCAAATTTAGTTGATCCATTATTTACTGGTTACTTTAATCAGAAATTGTGGTTAAGGTTACTTGTCAAACCAGGTTTCTTTAAATTAGACTTGTAAGCTGCATTATAATATGAGTTCTTTGAAGCACAAGTTGTGTTACTCCAGTTTTGTTTTTTTATTATGTTAGGCATGAAAATTTGTGGGAAATATGTGTTCTGCTTAAAACGCTTACGATGAAGCTCCTAATTCCCATATAAACATACTTGTGACAACAGAAAACTTTTAATATCTCGAAACAAGAAAATTGGAGAAAATCATTTTTGTATACATCGAGGTATCGCTTGCGTCCATCGCTTTTGTAACATTGTCGAAAAGCATTTTTGAATACCTGAAAAAACACAAAATTACCGATATCTCGAAAACCTATCCATAGAACAATTTTTAAAAATATGTTCAGAGCTCGGCATGTCAGTGCCAATTCACCCATATACATGAATATCTTGGTATTTTTTCAAATTAATTACACTCAGGGAAAAACACCGTTCTAAAATGCAGCACCACAGGTCTCAATTTTAGATTTTCGTGTTCTCGATTTTTCGGTCTTAAAAAAAGAACACTTGGTCTTGAAAATATACCACCCTGTCTTAAAATAACAACCAGTATCTTGAAATGCGAACGAAGTTATCGGAAATAGAACGGTCGGTGTTGTCATCAGAACGATGTTGTCGAAAATAGAACGACCGGTGTTATCATCAGAACACATAACGAGAACGTTACAACATCGTTGCATACTTTTAGGCATTTAGTCTGTAAACAACTTTAACAGAACAAATCCAACAGTGAAGATACTGTCATTGCTGTCATAAAACATTGCTGCAATTAAACGCCGGCAAACATAAGGACGCGATGGCCTGATGGTAAACCCCTCCGTTCAGCAGTCAAAGCAGTGTGAGCTCGACTCCGGGTGGAGGCAAACCACAAAACATAGTGAGAAATAATTTGTCATTCAGAAGAACTCTAAAAAATCATTTTTTTTAGATTTTTTGTTTACTTTGACCCAAAATGTTCCTAAAATGAGCCCAATACGTTCTCAGAATAAGTTAAAAGTGTTCATAAATCAAGTTCAAACTGTTCATGCAGCCATCTTTCGTTGGCTTGACGGAGTGTGTGCTCCTTCAGCATTAGTTTGCATGTGGCAAACGGCATACCTAAGCGCTCTTTATCCCGAAGAACCTGCTTGGTCGTGCCCTGCCTGGCAAGCTCGTCTGCCTTACAGTTTCCCTCAATGTCCCTATGTCCCGGGACCCATATGAGGTTTACGCGGTTCTGTTGGGCCATCTCCTGAAGAGATCGACGACAGCTGAGCGTCAGTTCAGAGTTGAACGTGTATGAGCCAAGGGATTTGATTGCCGCTTGGCTATCGCTGAAAATAGTGATATCTCCTCCGATAACACGTTTGCTTAACCAGGCCGCGGCGTCCCGGATTGCCGAGACTTCCGCCTGGAAGACGCTACAATGATCAGGTAGTCTGAAGGAGAGTTCAAGGTCCAAATCCCTTGAATAAACCCCTCCTCCAACTCTGCCGTCCAACTTCGAGCCGTCGGTGTATATGGAAGTGCCACCATTTGTTTCGGGACACCAATCCGTTCTCTCCCAGTCTTCTCTGCTGGGAATGTTTATTTTGAAACAGCTATCCCCGACTGTAGTGGTCGCACAACGATCTGTGCTTAGAGGGAGAAAGCTGTAAGATTCCAGAATACTGGAGTGTCCAATAGTACCCACACCCCAACTGGAGGTTTCTCTTAGGCGCAGAGCTGATGCCGCCGCTGACCGAAACCCTTCCAGATCAAGTGGCAAAATGCCCAGAATGGCCTGGAGGGCTTCGTTGGGCGTTGTCCTTAGCGCACCGCTTATACAGATCATATTGGATCTATGGACTTTCCGCAACGACGACTCCATACAGCATGATTAGGCGAATGATGGCCGTGTAGATCCAACTGCATACTCTAGGGCTGAGCCCCCATTTTTTGCCAATGGCTCTTTTGCATGTGTAAAGAGCGATGCAAGCTTTCTTCTGGCGCTGAAGAACATTCTCCTTCTAATTCAATTTCCTGTCCAGAACTATCCCTAGAAACTTGGCCTTATCCGACAAGCCCAGGCGCGTGCCATCTAGTTCTGGTAGGCTTAGTGGCGGTATTTTTTTTAGGTCCCTTAACCTAGCACACACATTATAGCACACTCCAAAAAGGAACTCGTACTAAATTGCACACTATTTAATGCTAATTTAATACGGGTTCATTTAATTTATTACAGTTGTTTTTTAAAAATTATCGATGTGTGTGCCAGCTTAAGGTTAAGCTAGCACACTCATTATAGCACACTCCAAAAACGAAAACGTTTTTGACTGACCACTATTTAATGCTAATTTAATACGGGTTCATTTAATTTATTACAGTTGTTTTTAAAAAATTATCGGTGTGTGTGTGCCAGCTTAGGGTTAAGCCAGCACACTTACTGTATATAGCACACTCCAAAAACGAAAACTTTTTGACTGACCACCATTTAATGCTAATTTAATACGGGTTCATTTAATTTATTACAGTTGTTTTTAAAAAATTATCGGTGTGTGTGCCAGCTTAGGGTTAAGCCAGCACACTTACTGTATATAGCACACTCCAAAAACGAAAACGTTTTTGACTGACCACTATTTAATGCTAATTTAGTACGGGTTCATTTAATTTATTACAGTTGTTTTTTAAAAATTATCGGTGTGTGTGTGCCAGCTTAGGGTTAAGCCAGCACATTACTGTATATAGCACACTGCAAAAACGAAAACGTTTTTGACTGACCACCATTTAATGCTAATTTAATACGGGTTCATTTAATTTATTACAGTTGTTTTTAAAAAATTATCGGTGTGTGTGTGCCAGCTTAGGGTTAAGCCAGCACACTTACTGTATATAGCACACTCCAAAAACGAAAACGTTTTTGACTGACCACTATTTAATGCTAATTTAGTACGGGTTCATTTAATTTATTAGTTTTTTTTTAAAAGTAAGTTACAGAGCTAACTTTTTGCGAGGCTTATTTTCTCATCATTTACTAACTTTGTAGGGGGTAAGACCCAAAAAACTAAAACATTTTTATTTGAATCACCCCAATGTATACATACATACATATGACGGAGTTGTCACATTATACAGCGTTGCCAGAAGTAAGACTTCAGTTAGGAAAGACATTTGGAAATCGGAAAGAGTTCCCGATATACATAAGAGTAAAAAATATAGTTTAAAAAAACTAAAACTCACGCTTTTAGAGTGTAATGAACTAAAAAGTTGAAAATAATTTTAAAACCCCTACACAGTAGTCTTGTGGAAAAGGCGTGGTCCGCTTTGTTCCATAATCTTCGTTTTTTATTTAATTTATTTTAACCTTTTTAGTGCTATATTCTTTAAAAGCGCGTGTTTTCGCATTTTAAACTATATTTATTTTTTTACTTTTATTTAAATGTGTTATGAAGTAATCGATAAATATATCGAAATATACCGCAGTGCAAACGAACCCCTGGGCCTCCACTTTCGTTTGATACCCATATTGTAGGCAATGTTGAATATTATTGGACAACCTCATTTTGACCGATAACTCAGTTGTCGATAAATATATCGAAGTCCAAATACAATCTCCTATCGTTTGACAACACCCATATTAAAGGCACATTTCAAGGTTTTTGCGACAGTCATGTGCCACTATCGGGTAGACTGAAGTAGAGTTACATACAAACAAGCAAACATACATATGAATGTATGTACAAGTAAAGCTAATGAAAGCGTAGTAAAGTAACAAGCATTACTTTTTAGTCAAATGTCCTATGAAATTATCAATTGATATATCGAAAAACACAGCAGTCCAAACGAAAGCTCTGGCCTTCCACTTTCATTTTGTACCCATATTGTTAGGAAATTTTAAGATATTTGGCCTCACATTTTGACAATAACTCAGTTATCGATAAATTTATCGAAATATATCGAAGTTCAAATGAAACCTGGGGCCTTCCCCTTTCGTTTGATACCCATATTGTAGGGACATTTTACGGTTTTTGGGCCACTGGGACTTAGACCGAATGAGAGTCACATACATACATACGAGCAAGCAAACAAACAAACAAACTAGCAAACATACAAGTGAACCTAATAAAAGCGTGATAAAAAATGTATGTACATATATGGCTCTTTGCTAAAGTTAGCGTTTTACATAATAGAGCTATTAACCAGGTGATAATATAGCGACATCTACGTCTCGGGTTATCAATCTGAAAACGTGCCCAAGCTAAAATTGAGTAGATGAAACAAAACTACATATTTCGCTCAAGATTTCGTTGCTCCACTCACACTGGTGGCAGAAAAAAGTTAGTTGTACATTGCGTGGTACTTACTAAGTGTACCCCATGCAATATTGTAGTGAAATCATGAAAAACGATGTTTTGTTTAATATTAAAAAAACAACTGTAATAAATTAAATGAACCCGTTTTAATTAGCATTAAATAGTGGTCAGTCAAAAACGTTTTCGTTTTTGGAGTGTGCTATATACAGTAATGTGCTGGCTTAACCCTAAGCTGGCACACACACACCGATAATTTTTAAAAAACAACTGTAATAAATTAAATGAACCCGTACTAAATTAGAATTAAATGGTGGTCAGTCAAAAACGTTTTCGTTTTTGGAGTGTGCTATATACAGTAAGTGTGCTGGCTTAACCCTAAGCTGACACACACACACCGATAATTTTTTAAAAACAACTGTAATAAATTAAATGAACCCGTATTAAATTAGCATTAAATAGTGGTCAGTCAAAAACGTTTTCGTTTTTGGAGTGTGCTATATACAGTAAGTGTGCTGGCTTAACCCTAAGCTGGCACACACACACCGATAATTTTTAAAAAACAACTGTAATAAATTAAATGAACCCGTATTAAATTAGCATTAAATAGTGGTCAGTCAAAAACGTTTTTGTTTTTGGAGTGTGCTATAATGAGTGTGCTAGCTTAACCTTAAGCTGGCACACACATGGATAATTTTTAAAAAACAACTGTAATAAATTAAATGAACCCGTATTAAATTAGCATTAAATAGTGGTCAGTCAAAAACGTTTTCGTTTTTGGAGTGTGCTATAATGAGTGTGCTAGCTTAACCTTAAGCTGGCACACACATCGATAATTTTTAAAAAACAACTGTAATAAATTAAATGAACCCGTATTAAATTAGCATTAAATAGTGTGCAATTTAGTACGAGTTCCTTTTTGGAGTGTGCTATAATGTGTGTGCTAGGTTAAGGGACCTATTTTTTTTATGGACCCCTAAAAGTGGGCGACGCACACTGGGGCCAAGCGTGCTCAAAATTCAGTTTTTAAATAAAGAGTTTTTCAAAAAAAATTAAAACGCAGTATTGTTCCCTATAAAATTCAACACTTCTGGCCCAATTTTCAGCTTTCTGTCGTTTTTCAGTTGGGAGTTATCCATACACAAACATGGCAAATTTTCCAAAAAATAATTTTTTTCAAAGTGAGAAATTTTTATGTGTACCTATTTGAAATAGTTGGTGTAAACAATTTTATTATTCTGCTTTTTCCATAACATTAAGTGAAGCTTATATAATCGATAAGTTTTTTTTTTGGAACTAGATATTTTAAAAAATAAATTTTTGGTATAAAACTAAACGTGCTTCTTTTTTTTATTTTTTCAAAATTAATTTTTTTTAATTTGCGCAAAAACGTTGCAAATGTAAAAATGTAGAAGTAAAATATGATCCTTTGTGACGAAGAATCCAAGTTCAGAACCAAAAATAAAGTGCACATTTAAAAAAAAAAGTGAGTTTAGAAATTGCATTCCAATTTTAGTTATAAAAAAACACCTATATCGGTTGAATTTGATTCTGTTCTATCTCAAATTTAGTTGATCCATTATTTACTGGTTACTTTAATCAGAAATTGTGGTTAAGGTTACTTGTCAAACCAGGTTTCTTTAAATTAGACTTGTAAGCTGCATTATAATATGAGTTCTTTGAAGCACAAGTTGTGTTACTCCAGTTTTGTTTTTTTATTATGTTAGGCATGAAAATTTGTGGGAAATATGTGTTCTGCTTAAAACGCTTACGATGAAGCTCCTAATTCCCATATAAACATACTTGTGACAACAGAAAACTTTTAATATCTCGAAACAAGAAAATTGGAGAAAATCATTTTTGTATACATCGAGGTATCGCTTGCGTCCATCGCTTTTGTAACATTGTCGAAAAGCATTTTTGAATACCTGAAAAAACACAAAATTACCGATATCTCGAAAACCTATCCATACAACAATTTTTAAAAATATGTTCAGAGCTCGGCATGTCAGTGCCAATTCACCCATATACATGAATATCTTGGTATTTTTTCAAATTAATTACACTCAGGGAAAAACACCGTTCTAAAATGCAGCACCACAGGTCTCAATTTTAGATTTTCGTGTTCTCGATTTTTCGGTCTTAAAAAAAGAACACTTGGTCTTGAAAATATACCACCCTGTCTTAAAATAACAACCAGTATCTTGAAATGCGAACGAAGTTATCGGAAATAGAACGGTCGGTGTTGTCATCAGAACGATGTTGTCGAAAATAGAACGACCGGTGTTATCATCAGAACACATAACGAGAACGTTACAACATCGTTGCATACTTTTAGGCATTTAGTCTGTAAACAACTTTAACAGAACAAATCCAACAGTGAAGATACTGTCATTGCTGTCATAAAACATTGCTGCAATTAAACGCCGGCAAACATAAGGACGCGATGGCCTGATGGTAAACCCCTCCGTTCAGCAGTCAAAGCAGTGTGAGCTCGACTCCGGGTGGAGGCAAACCACAAAACATAGTGAGAAATAATTTGTCATTCAGAAGAACTCTAAAAAATCATTTTTTTTAGATTTTTTGTTTACTTTGACCCAAAATGTTCCTAAAATGAGCCCAATACGTTCTCAGAATAAGTTAAAAGTGTTCATAAATCAAGTTCAAACTGTTCATGGAACACAAAACATGTTCTTGAAAAATCCGTTCTCAAAATAAGACCATCGTTCACGAGTTAAGTAAAAAACGATACTGATAGACTTTTGTGCACGAATGTTCTCAGTTCTGGACTTGCTTCGTTCGTTTTAGAACGATTTTTTCTTTGAGTGTATTTGTAAACTAGTGTAATGAATCAAGTTAATTATGAATACAAATAATTACCTTTTTGGATCATTTCTTTTACGAATCGGCTCATGAATCTGCAAAGCGTCGTGCTGAGGAGGCTATTATAAACGAGATGGAGACTGTCAAAGCACCCCGCCTCAGTGACTTTTCTCCTGGCATCCTACGTAGTATGGATCAGCGCTTTACTAAATTTACGGACTTGCTGTCGAAACAGATCCTAGATTCCGAAAAGAGACTGGTTGATTTTGTCTCCAGGAAAATAGATGACAAATTAGAAAGCCTTAAGACGGATGTTAATGGTCTGAAAGAAAGGGTCACACGCCTGGAGAGTGCATTCGATCGCATCGGGCATCTAGAAGAGGAGTTAGCTGATCTTAAGCGCAACTTATCTAGGCATGAGAGCCAGGTAGCTGCTTGTGATGTCCGAGTCCATGGAATCCCCTCCGAGGAAGGAGAGAACCTGCAAAGTCTCTTCCACCAATTGTGCCTTACGCTAAACTTACAGCCACCTCCCATAAGAAGCATCTTTCGTCCACGTAAACATGACGATAACACCTCAGATCCTGCCATTATTATACGTTTTCAGTCGCCTACTGATAGAAACACGTTGTTCAAATCTATCGCGAGTTTCAGGCGACTAAATAATGAAAATAAAAGGGGTCTGCGTCTAGTTCACGTTGGTATCAACTCTGATGCACCAATTTATGTTAATGCATCTCTGACAAAACCTAATTATGAAATTTTCAAGGCGGCTCTCCGCCTCAAGAAGCGAAAAAAGGTATTTGCGGTTTTTACAATTAGGGGTGAAGTTCACGTTAAACGTAGAGCCAATGACAATCCAGTAAAAATTTTTAGCTTAGACAGTCTTAGGCAAATTGAGGATACGGGACCTAGCGGTGGCACTTCCCTTCGTGGTACTTCCTTTCGCGATGGCAGCGCGACACTTGCTAATTCTGTCCCGGGTGGAGGCCAAGATGGCCAGTGATAATCATAGTGATAATGTTAGTGTTTATGTCCATCTTCCAAGTTTACTGCACTTCTTTCTCCTTTCTTTTTCTATTCGCTTCACTCCTGTATCTTACTTCATACTCAATAGTAGTAATTTGAACAAATCATTCCCATCAGTTACACGCAGTGCAAAGCTCGCCCCCATATCTTTTTATGTTGTCGTCCTCAGAGTATAGCCCATCGAGTTCCAAAGACTGCTTACGTACGTTGCTGCGCATACTTAGTAGACGCGTCAAAGGACTGAAGGTTATACATCTCAACGCCCAAAGTCTCTACAAAAAGCTCGACGAATTAAGATATATTTCTGAAGGCTCCGATATCGATATTATATGCATTTCCGAGACCTGGTTCTCCTCTTGCCATAGTGATGATTTGGTAAAATTAGATGGTTACCAACTTTTTAGAGCTGATAGGGATGGTCATGGTGGTGGTGTTGCTTTGTACGTAAAAAATAGTCTATCCTGTAAAATGTGATGTAGGTCGGGTCCCAGTGACTCTGTCGAATACGTGTTCGTTGATGTTTTCTCGGAAAATAATCACAAGCTTCTGGTTGGATGTGTATATAGACCTAATCGCCAAGTAAACTTCGCTGGGTTTACTGATTTTCTTCAACCATTACTCCTAAACTACGAGAACATTATTATCGCTGGTGATTTCAACAGTAATCTATTAGTGGAGTCTACCTTAAAACTAAGTATGGCATCTCTAGGACTCTTACCCGTGAACTCTTCTTCCCCAACACACTTTACAAATTCAAATTCTACACTGCTAGACTTATTCTTTCTAAGCGACCCTCATAAATTGCTTCACTACGACCAGCTGTCTGCTTCTAGCTTTTCTAAACATGACCTCATATTCCTTACCTATAATTTCCATACGTCATGCAGACCATGCTCGTTTACGTATCGGGACTTTAGAAACATGAATTATGGTTCTCTTGCTGAAGCAGTAGAATCGGTCGACTGGAATTTTATACGTTCGCTCGTATCGGTCGATGAGAAGACCAAGTTCCTTCAGGACAATTTGAGTGTTTTATTTGAGGATCACGTGCCAGTAAAACGCAAAGTAGCTAGACCTAATAGCAATCCATGGTTTAATGGCAGAATAAATCATTTAATTAACCTACGTAACATAGCTTACTCTCGGTGGAAAAGGTTTAGAACTATAGAATCGCATGTACGCTTTAAAGAGGCTCGGCTAACCGCCAACAAAGCCATAAGGTCGGCTAAGGCCAATTACTACAAAAATAAGTTCAGTTCAGCTTTAGACTCGAGAGCTCTGTGAAGTTGGCACCTCCATGTCGGAATTTTTAAAAAAACCATATTGCATTCGTTTGTCCATCGTTTGTCCACGTTTGTCCAGGAAAAATTTTCGTTTGTCCACCCCTAGTAAAAAAGTTATTTCGAAAAAAAAAAATCCGGTGTGAAGTTGGCACTTCCATGTCGGAATTTTAAAAAAAACCAAATGTCATTCGTTTGTCCATCGTTTGTTCACGTTTGTCCAGGAAAAATTTTCGTTTGTCCACCCCTAGTAAAAAAGTTATTTCGAAAAAAAAAAAATCCGGTGTGAGTTGGCACCTCCATGTCGGAATTTTAAAAAAAACCAAATGTCATTCGTTCGTCCATCGTTTGTCCATGTTTGTCCAGGAAAAAATTTCGTTTGTCCACCCCTAGTAAAAAAGTTATTTAAAAAAAAAGTTTATATTAAAAACCCATAAAATTTGATTTTTAAATTTTTTTTTGGCTTAATCGTTTGTCCACCGTTTGACCATGATTGTCCAACAAAAATTTTCGATTGTCCACCTTTTGTTCAAAAGTTATTTAAAAAAAAAAAAAATTTTGTGAAGTTGGCACCTCCATCTCTGAATAATTAAAAAAACTAAATGTCATTCGTTTGTCCATCGTTTGTCCAGGAAAAATTTTCGTTTGTCCACCCTTAGTAAAAAAGTTATTACAAAAAAAAGTTTTTATTGAAAAACCAAAAATGTTGATTTTTGAAGTTTTTTTTTTGCTTAATCGTTTGTCCACCGTTTGTCCAGGATTGTCCAACAAAAATTTTCGATTGTCCACCTTTTGTTCAAAAGTTATTTAAAAAAAAAAAAAACTTTTGTGAAGTTGGCACCTCCATCTCTGAATAATTAAAAAAACTAAATGTCATTCGTTTGTCCATCGTTTGTCCACGTTTGTCCAGGAAAAATTTTCGTTTGTCCACCCCTAGTAAAAAAGTTATTTCGAAAAAAAAATCCGGTGTGAAGTTGGCACCTCTATGTCGGAATTTTAAAAAAAACCAAATGTCATTCGTTCGTCCAACGTTTGTCCATGTTTGTCCAGGAAAAATTTTCGTTTGTCCACCCCTAGTAAAAAAGTTATTTAAAAAAAAAGTTTATATTAAAAACCCATAAAATTTGATTTTTAAAGTTTTTTTTTGGCTTAATCGTTTGTCCACCGGTTGACCATGATTGTCCAACAAAAATTTTCGATTGTCCACCTTTTGTTCAAAAGTTATTTAAAAAACAAAAAAAAATTTGTGAAGTTGGCACCTCCATCTCTGAATAATTAAAAAAACTAAATGTCATTCGTTTGTCCACGTTTGTCCAGGAAAAATTTTCGTTTGTCCACCCCTAGTAAAAAAGTTATTTCGAAAAAAAAAATCCGGTGTGAAGTTGGCACCTCTATGTCGGAATTTTAAAAAAAACCAAATGTCATTCGTTCGTCCATCGTTTGTCCATGTTTGTCCAGGAAAAATTTTCGTTTGTCCACCCCTAGTAAAAAAGTTATTTAAAAAAAAAGTTTATATTAAAAACCCATAAAATTTGATTTTTAAAGTTTTTTTTTGGCTTAATCGTTTGTCCACCGGTTGACCATGATTGTCCAACAAAAATTTTCGATTGTCCACCTTTTGTTCAAAAGTTATTTAAAAAACAAAAAAAATTTTGTGAAGTTGGCACCTCCATCTCTGAATAATTAAAAAAACTAAATGTCATTCGTTTGTCCACGTTTGTCCAGGAAAAATTTTCGTTTGTCCACCCTTAGTAAAAAAGTTATTACAAAAAAAAGTTTTTATTGAAAAAACAAAAATGTTGATTTTTGAAGTTTTTTTTTTTGCTTAATCGTTTGTCCACCGTTTGTCCAGGATTGTCCAACAAAAATTTTCGTTTGTCCACCCTTGGTTCAAAAGTTATTTAAAAAACAAAAAAAATTTTGTGAAGTTGGCACCTCCATCTCTGAATAATTAAAAAAACTAAATGTCATTCGTTTGTCCATCGTTTGTCCACGTTTGTCCAGGAAACATTTTCGTTTGTCCACCCCTAGTAAAAAAGTTATTTCGAAAAAAAAAAATCCGGTGTGAAGTTGGCACCTCTATGTCGGAATTTTAAAAAAAACCAAATGTCATTCGTTCGTCCATCGTTTGTCCATGTTTGTCCAGGAAAAATTTTCGTTTGTCCACCCCTAGTAAAAAAGTTATTTAAAAAAAAAGTTTATATTAAAAACCCATAAAATTTGATTTTTAAAGTTTTTTTTTGGCTTAATCGTTTGTCCACCTTTTGTTCAAAAGTTATTTAAAAAACAAAAAAAAATTTGTGAAGTTGGCACCTCCATCTCTGAATAATTAAAAAAACTAAATGTCATTCGTTTGTCCACGTTTGTCCAGGAAAAATTTTCGTTTGTCCACCCTTAGTAAAAAAGTTATTACAAAAAAAGTTTTTATTGAAAGAACAAAAATGTTGATTTTTGAAGTTTTTTTTTTGCTTAATCGTTTGTCCACCGTTTGTCCAGGATTGTCCAACAAGAATTTTCGTTTGTCCACCCTTGGTTCAAAAGTTATTTAAAAAACAAAAAAAAAATTTGTGAAGTTGGCACCTCCATCTCTGAATAATTAAAAAAACTAAATGTCATTCGTTTGTCCATCGTTTGTCCACGTTTGTCCAGGAAAAATTTTCGTTTGTCCACCCTTAGTAAAAAAGTTATTACAAAAAAAAGTTTTTATTGAAAAAACAAAAATGTTGATTTTTGATGTTTTTTTTGCTTAATCGTTTGTCCACCGTTTGTCCAGGATTGTCCAACAAAAATTTTCGTTTGTCCACCCTTGGTTCAAAAGTTATTTAAAAAAAAAAAATTTTGTGAAGTTGGCACCTCCATCTCTGAATAATTAAAAAAACTAAATGTCATTCGTTTGTCCATCGTTTGTCCACGTTTGTCCA